>JARGCU010000033.1:19202500-19226252 GCA_029227775.1 Morpho helenor | reverse complement strand
AACCTAACCTAACCTAACCTAACCTAACCTAACCTAACCTAACCTAACCTAACCTAACCTAACCTAACCTAACCTAACCTAACCTAACCTAACCTAACCTAACCTAACCTAACCTAACCTAACCTAACCTAACCTAACCTAACCTAACCTAACCTAACCTAACCTAACCTAACCTAACCTAACCTAACCTAACCTAACCTAACCTAACCTAACCTAACCTAACCTAACCTAACCTAACCTAACCTAACCTAACCTAACCTAACCTAACCTAACCTAACCTAACCTAACCTAACCTAACCTAACCTAACCTAACCTAACCTAACCTAACCTAACCTATCCTAACCTAACCTAACCTAACCTAACCTAACCTAACCTAACCTAACCTAACCTAACCTAACCTAACCTAACCTAACCTAACCTAACCTAACCTAACCTAACCTAACCTAACCTAACCTAACCTAACCTAACCTAACCTAACCTAACCTAACCTAACCTAACCTAACCTAACCTAACCTAACCTAACCTAACCTAACCTAACCTAACCTAACCTAACCTAACCTAACCTAACCTAACCTAACCTAACCTAACCTAACCTAACCTAACCTAACCTAACCTAACCTAACCTAACCTAACCTAACCTAACCTAACCTAACCTAACCTAACCTAACCTAACCTAACCTAACCTAACCTAACCTAACCTAACCTAACCTAACCTAACCTAACCTAACCTAACCTAACCTAACCTAACCTAACCTAACCTAACCTAACCTAACCTAACCTAACCTAACCTAACCTAACCTAACCTAACCTAACCTAACCTAACCTAACCTAACCTAACCTAACCTAACCTAACCTAACCTAACCTAACCTAACCTAACCTAACCTAACCTAACCTAACCTAACCTAACCTAACCTAACCTAACCTAACCTAACCTAACCTAACCTAACCTAACCTAACCTAACCTAACCTAACCTAACCTAACCTAACCTAACCTAACCTAACCTAACCTAACCTAACCTAACCTAACCTAACCTAACCTAACCTAACCTAACCTAACCTAACCTAACCTAACCTAACCTAACCTAACCTAACCTAACCTAACCTAACCTAACCTAACCTAACCTAACCTAACCTAACCTAACCTAACCTAACCTAACCTAACCTAACCTAACCTAACCTAACCTAACCTAACCTAACCTAACCTAACCTAACCTAACCTAACCTAACCTAACCTAACCTAACCTAACCTAACCTAACCTAACCTAACCTAACCTAACCTAACCTAACCTAACCTAACCTAACCTAACCTAACCTAACCTAACCTAACCTAACCTAACCTAACCTAACCTAACCTAACCTAACCTAACCTAACCTAACCTAACCTAACCTAACCTAACCTAACCTAACCTAACCTAACCTAACCTAACCTAACCTAACCTAACCTAACCTAACCTAACCTAACCTAACCTAACCTAACCTAACCTAACCTAACCTAACCTAACCTAACCTAACCTAACCTAACCTAACCTAACCTAACCTAACCTAACCTAACCTAACCTAACCTAACCTAACCTAACCTAACCTAACCTAACCTAACCTAACCTAACCTAACCTAACCTAACCTAACCTAACCTAACCTAACCTAACCTAACCTAACCTAACCTAACCTAACCTAACCTAACCTAACCTAACCTAACCTAACCTAACCTAACCTAACCTAACCTAACCTAACCTAACCTAACCTAACCTAACCTAACCTAACCTAACCTAACCTAACCTAACCTAACCTAACCTAACCTAACCTAACCTAACCTAACCTAACCTAACCTAACCTAACCTAACCTAACCTAACCTAACCTAACCTAACCTAACCTAACCTAACCTAACCTAACCTAACCTAACCTAACCTAACCTAACCTAACCTAACCTAACCTAACCTAACCTAACCTAACCTAACCTAACCTAACCTAACCTAACCTAACCTAACCTAACCTAACCTAACCTAACCTAACCTAACCTAACCTAACCTAACCTAACCTAACCTAACCTAACCTAACCTAACCTAACCTAACCTAACCTAACCTAACCTAACCTAACCTAACCTAACCTAACCTAACCTAACCTAACCTAACCTAACCTAACCTAACCTAACCTAACCTAACCTAACCTAACCTAACCTAACCTAACCTAACCTAACCTAACCTAACCTAACCTAACCTAACCTAACCTAACCTAACCTAACCTAACCTAACCTAACCTAACCTAACCTAACCTAACCTAACCTAACCTAACCTAACCTAACCTAACCTAACCTAACCTAACCTAACCTAACCTAACCTAACCTAACCTAACCTAACCTAACCTAACCTAACCTAACCTAACCTAACCTAACCTAACCTAACCTAACCTAACCTAACCTAACCTAACCTAACCTAACCTAACCTAACCTAACCTAACCTAACCTAACCTAACCTAACCTAACCTAACCTAACCTAACCTAACCTAACCTAACCTAACCTAACCTAACCTAACCTAACCTAACCTAACCTAACCTAACCTAACCTAACCTAACCTAACCTAACCTAACCTAACCTAACCTAACCTAACCTAACCTAACCTAACCTAACCTAACCTAACCTAACCTAACCTAACCTAACCTAACCTAACCTAACCTAACCTAACCTAACCTAACCTAACCTAACCTAACCTAACCTAACCTAACCTAACCTAACCTAACCTAACCTAACCTAACCTAACCTAACCTAACCTAACCTAACCTAACCTAACCTAACCTAACCTAACCTAACCTAACCTAACCTAACCTAACCTAACCTAACCTAACCTAACCTAACCTAACCTAACCTAACCTAACCTAACCTAACCTAACCTAACCTAACCTAACCTAACCTAACCTAACCTAACCTAACCTAACCTAACCTAACCTAACCTAACCTAACCTAACCTAACCTAACCTAACCTAACCTAACCTAACCTAACCTAACCTAACCTAACCTAACCTAACCTAACCTAACCTAACCTAACCTAACCTAACCTAACCTAACCTAACCTAACCTAACCTAACCTAACCTAACCTAACCTAACCTAACCTAACCTAACCTAACCTAACCTAACCTAACCTAACCTAACCTAACCTAACCTAACCTAACCTAACCTAACCTAACCTAACCTAACCTAACCTAACCTAACCTAACCTAACCTAACCTAACCTAACCTAACCTAACCTAACCTAACCTAACCTAACCTAACCTAACCTAACCTAACCTAACCTAACCTAACCTAACCTAACCTAACCTAACCTAACCTAACCTAACCTAACCTAACCTAACCTAACCTAACCTAACCTAACCTAACCTAACCTAACCTAACCTAACCTAACCTAACCTAACCTAACCTAACCTAACCTAACCTAACCTAACCTAACCTAACCTAACCTAACCTAACCTAACCTAACCTAACCTAACCTAACCTAACCTAACCTAACCTAACCTAACCTAACCTAACCTAACCTAACCTAACCTAACCTAACCTAACCTAACCTAACCTAACCTAACCTAACCTAACCTAACCTAACCTAACCTAACCTAACCTAACCTAACCTAACCTAACCTAACCTAACCTAACCTAACCTAACCTAACCTAACCTAACCTAACCTAACCTAACCTAACCTAACCTAACCTAACCTAACCTAACCTAACCTAACCTAACCTAACCTAACCTAACCTAACCTAACCTAACCTAACCTAACCTAACCTAACCTAACCTAACCTAACCTAACCTAACCTAACCTAACCTAACCTAACCTAACCTAACCTAACCTAACCTAACCTAACCTAACCTAACCTAACCTAACCTAACCTAACCTAACCTAACCTAACCTAACCTAACCTAACCTAACCTAACCTAACCTAACCTAACCTAACCTAACCTAACCTAACCTAACCTAACCTAACCTAACCTAACCTAACCTAACCTAACCTAACCTAACCTAACCTAACCTAACCTAACCTAACCTAACCTAACCTAACCTAACCTAACCTAACCTAACCTAACCTAACCTAACCTAACCTAACCTAACCTAACCTAACCTAACCTAACCTAACCTAACCTAACCTAACCTAACCTAACCTAACCTAACCTAACCTAACCTAACCTAACCTAACCTAACCTAACCTAACCTAACCTAACCTAACCTAACCTAACCTAACCTAACCTAACCTAACCTAACCTAACCTAACCTAACCTAACCTAACCTAACCTAACCTAACCTAACCTAACCTAACCTAACCTAACCTAACCTAACCTAACCTAACCTAACCTAACCTAACCTAACCTAACCTAACCTAACCTAACCTAACCTAACCTAACCTAACCTAACCTAACCTAACCTAACCTAACCTAACCTAACCTAACCTAACCTAACCTAACCTAACCTAACCTAACCTAACCTAACCTAACCTAACCTAACCTAACCTAACCTAACCTAACCTAACCTAACCTAACCTAACCTAACCTAACCTAACCTAACCTAACCTAACCTAACCTAACCTAACCTAACCTAACCTAACCTAACCTAACCTAACCTAACCTAACCTAACCTAACCTAACCTAACCTAACCTAACCTAACCTAACCTAACCTAACCTAACCTAACCTAACCTAACCTAACCTAACCTAACCTAACCTAACCTAACCTAACCTAACCTAACCTAACCTAACCTAACCTAACCTAACCTAACCTAACCTAACCTAACCTAACCTAACCTAACCTAACCTAACCTAACCTAACCTAACCTAACCTAACCTAACCTAACCTAACCTAACCTAACCTAACCTAACCTAACCTAACCTAACCTAACCTAACCTAACCTAACCTAACCTAACCTAACCTAACCTAACCTAACCTAACCTAACCTAACCTAACCTAACCTAACCTAACCTAACCTAACCTAACCTAACCTAACCTAACCTAACCTAACCTAACCTAACCTAACCTAACCTAACCTAACCTAACCTAACCTAACCTAACCTAACCTAACCTAACCTAACCTAACCTAACCTAACCTAACCTAACCTAACCTAACCTAACCTAACCTAACCTAACCTAACCTAACCTAACCTAACCTAACCTAACCTAACCTAACCTAACCTAACCTAACCTAACCTAACCTAACCTAACCTAACCTAACCTAACCTAACCTAACCTAACCTAACCTAACCTAACCTAACCTAACCTAACCTAACCTAACCTAACCTAACCTAACCTAACCTAACCTAACCTAACCTAACCTAACCTAACCTAACCTAACCTAACCTAACCTAACCTAACCTAACCTAACCTAACCTAACCTAACCTAACCTAACCTAACCTAACCTAACCTAACCTAACCTAACCTAACCTAACCTAACCTAACCTAACCTAACCTAACCTAACCTAACCTAACCTAACCTAACCTAACCTAACCTAACCTAACCTAACCTAACCTAACCTAACCTAACCTAACCTAACCTAACCTAACCTAACCTAACCTAACCTAACCTAACCTAACCTAACCTAACCTAACCTAACCTAACCTAACCTAACCTAACCTAACCTAACCTAACCTAACCTAACCTAACCTAACCTAACCTAACCTAACCTAACCTAACCTAACCTAACCTAACCTAACCTAACCTAACCTAACCTAACCTAACCTAACCTAACCTAACCTAACCTAACCTAACCTAACCTAACCTAACCTAACCTAACCTAACCTAACCTAACCTAACCTAACCTAACCTAACCTAACCTAACCTAACCTAACCTAACCTAACCTAACCTAACCTAACCTAACCTAACCTAACCTAACCTAACCTAACCTAACCTAACCTAACCTAACCTAACCTAACCTAACCTAACCTAACCTAACCTAACCTAACCTAACCTAACCTAACCTAACCTAACCTAACCTAACCTAACCTAACCTAACCTAACCTAACCTAACCTAACCTAACCTAACCTAACCTAACCTAACCTAACCTAACCTAACCTAACCTAACCTAACCTAACCTAACCTAACCTAACCTAACCTAACCTAACCTAACCTAACCTAACCTAACCTAACCTAACCTAACCTAACCTAACCTAACCTAACCTAACCTAACCTAACCTAACCTAACCTAACCTAACCTAACCTAACCTAACCTAACCTAACCTAACCTAACCTAACCTAACCTAACCTAACCTAACCTAACCTAACCTAACCTAACCTAACCTAACCTAACCTAACCTAACCTAACCTAACCTAACCTAACCTAACCTAACCTAACCTAACCTAACCTAACCTAACCTAACCTAACCTAACCTAACCTAACCTAACCTAACCTAACCTAACCTAACCTAACCTAACCTAACCTAACCTAACCTAACCTAACCTAACCTAACCTAACCTAACCTAACCTAACCTAACCTAACCTAACCTAACCTAACCTAACCTAACCTAACCTAACCTAACCTAACCTAACCTAACCTAACCTAACCTAACCTAACCTAACCTAACCTAACCTAACCTAACCTAACCTAACCTAACCTAACCTAACCTAACCTAACCTAACCTAACCTAACCTAACCTAACCTAACCTAACCTAACCTAACCTAACCTAACCTAACCTAACCTAACCTAACCTAACCTAACCTAACCTAACCTAACCTAACCTAACCTAACCTAACCTAACCTAACCTAACCTAACCTAACCTAACCTAACCTAACCTAACCTAACCTAACCTAACCTAACCTAACCTAACCTAACCTAACCTAACCTAACCTAACCTAACCTAACCTAACCTAACCTAACCTAACCTAACCTAACCTAACCTAACCTAACCTAACCTAACCTAACCTAACCTAACCTAACCTAACCTAACCTAACCTAACCTAACCTAACCTAACCTAACCTAACCTAACCTAACCTAACCTAACCTAACCTAACCTAACCTAACCTAACCTAACCTAACCTAACCTAACCTAACCTAACCTAACCTAACCTAACCTAACCTAACCTAACCTAACCTAACCTAACCTAACCTAACCTAACCTAACCTAACCTAACCTAACCTAACCTAACCTAACCTAACCTAACCTAACCTAACCTAACCTAACCTAACCTAACCTAACCTAACCTAACCTAACCTAACCTAACCTAACCTAACCTAACCTAACCTAACCTAACCTAACCTAACCTAACCTAACCTAACCTAACCTAACCTAACCTAACCTAACCTAACCTAACCTAACCTAACCTAACCTAACCTAACCTAACCTAACCTAACCAACGTCAGTATTTCAACCATGGTGGACCGGGAACAACAGGATAGTGGTACACCCGAAATCCGTATATTTACGGACGGGAGCAAGATTGATGGCAAGGTAGGAGCGGCCATATCGGTATGGAATGGAAGCACCGAAACCAGAGCCATCAAGCTTGCTCTTATAAACTACTGTACGGTCTATCAGGCGGAACTACTGGCGATCTGCAGGGCAAGTGCCGAAATAAATAAAAGTGGAGCGAAAACCTTCAGCATCCTGAGCGACTCCATGGCGGCCCTAGGAGCGGTGAGTAACCCCGGATGCCTCCACCCCCTCGCTGTAGAAACAAGGAGGAATATGGAACAAGCATTCCACCAAGGCAAAGAAATTACTTTGTCCTGGGTCAAAGCACACGTGGGGCTGGAGGGGAATGAAAGGGCGGACATACTGGCAAAAGAAGCAGCTACGACCAGCAAGAAAACACCAGACTATAGTCACTGCCCAGTCTCATTCATCAAGCGTAGCATAAGAGCGGCAACGCTTGGTGAGTGGAACGAGCGGTATGTGGCGGGTTTAACAGCGGGCGTAACAAAACTGTTCTTTCCAGATGCTCTGGAGGCTTACAAAGTGATTCGCAAAATAAAAACAAGTAGATACACAACACAACTTCTGACGGGGCACGGTGGGTTCTCCGAATACTTGGCCCGCTTCAAGTGTAAGGAGAGCCCATCCTGCGTCTGCGACAGTACGGTGACAGAATCAGTAACGCATATTATATGCGAATGCCCAGTTCATTGCACTGATCGCCATGACACAGAACATAAAATAGGAACAAAAATAAAACCAGATAACCTGCATAAAATCATGATGAGTAAAGACAGAGATAAGTTCTTGGTATATTGCGAAAAAGTAATAAAAGCAGTAAATATAAGGAATAAAACACGATAAGTAAATAATACTTAGATAATATCATAGGGATATTAGGCCTTAAGTATTAGACACAGTAAGACCTAGAAAATAGAAACCATAAGAAATGCAGTATGTAAAAATACCAATAAATGTTAAGGCTCAAAAGTAATGTAAAATGTAATAGATATGTATAAATTAGTATGTAACCCCTAGTATAAGAACCCATAGAATAAGATAAATAAATACAAGTGTGTAATAATTACTTCCTTGGTAGTGTAAGAATAGATAGATTAGCTATAGGCAGGAGTCCCACCTGCAAGTCTGAAAGAGACGAAAGTTAGAAAGAATTAGTATGTTGTATGAATGGACGAATAAATGCGAGAACTGGAATGGAAGAGCAGAAATAAGTAAACACAGGCACCGATTATGTTGGAGGTTATTAGATTAATAAACAAAAAAAAAAAAAAAAAAAAAAAAAAAAAAAACCTAACCTAACCTAACCTAACCTAACCTAACCTAACCTAACCTAACCTAACCTAACCTAACCTAACCTAACCTAACCTAACCTAACCTAACCTAACCTAACCTAACCTAACCTAACCTAACCTAACCTAACCTAACCTAACCTAACCTAACCTAACCTAACCTAACCTAACCTAACCTAACCTAACCTAACCTAACCTAACCTAACCTAACCTAACCTAACCTAACCTAACCTAACCTAACCTAACCTAACCTAACCTAACCTAACCTAACCTAACCTAACCTAACCTAACCTAACCTAACCTAACCTAACCTAACCTAACCTAACCTAACCTAACCTAACCTAACCTAACCTAACCTAACCTAACCTAACCTAACCTAACCTAACCTAACCTAACCTAACCTAACCTAACCTAACCTAACCTAACCTAACCTAACCTAACCTAACCTAACCTAACCTAACCTAACCTAACCTAACCTAACCTAACCTAACCTAACCTAACCTAACCTAACCTAACCTAACCTAACCTAACCTAACCTAACCTAACCTAACCTAACCTAACCTAACCTAACCTAACCTAACCTAACCTAACCTAACCTAACCTAACCTAACCTAACCTAACCTAACCTAACCTAACCTAACCTAACCTAACCTAACCTAACCTAACCTAACCTAACCTAACCTAACCTAACCTAACCTAACCTAACCTAACCTAACCTAACCTAACCTAACCTAACCTAACCTAACCTAACCTAACCTAACCTAACCTAACCTAACCTAACCTAACCTAACCTAACCTAACCTAACCTAACCTAACCTAACCTAACCTAACCTAACCTAACCTAACCTAACCTAACCTAACCTAACCTAACCTAACCTAACCTAACCTAACCTAACCTAACCTAACCTAACCTAACCTAACCTAACCTAACCTAACCTAACCTAACCTAACCTAACCTAACCTAACCTAACCTAACCTAACCTAACCTAACCTAACCTAACCTAACCTAACCTAACCTAACCTAACCTAACCTAACCTAACCTAACCTAACCTAACCTAACCTAACCTAACCTAACCTAACCTAACCTAACCTAACCTAACCTAACCTAACCTAACCTAACCTAACCTAACCTAACCTAACCTAACCTAACCTAACCTAACCTAACCTAACCTAACCTAACCTAACCTAACCTAACCTAACCTAACCTAACCTAACCTAACCTAACCTAACCTAACCTAACCTAACCTAACCTAACCTAACCTAACCTAACCTAACCTAACCTAACCTAACCTAACCTAACCTAACCTAACCTAACCTAACCTAACCTAACCTAACCTAACCTAACCTAACCTAACCTAACCTAACCTAACCTAACCTAACCTAACCTAACCTAACCTAACCTAACCTAACCTAACCTAACCTAACCTAACCTAACCTAACCTAACCTAACCTAACCTAACCTAACCTAACCTAACCTAACCTAACCTAACCTAACCTAACCTAACCTAACCTAACCTAACCTAACCTAACCTAACCTAACCTAACCTAACCTAACCTAACCTAACCTAACCTAACCTAACCTAACCTAACCTAACCTAACCTAACCTAACCTAACCTAACCTAACCTAACCTAACCTAACCTAACCTAACCTAACCTAACCTAACCTAACCTAACCTAACCTAACCTAACCTAACCTAACCTAACCTAACCTAACCTAACCTAACCTAACCTAACCTAACCTAACCTAACCTAACCTAACCTAACCTAACCTAACCTAACCTAACCTAACCTAACCTAACCTAACCTAACCTAACCTAACCTAACCTAACCTAACCTAACCTAACCTAACCTAACCTAACCTAACCTAACCTAACCTAACCTAACCTAACCTAACCTAACCTAACCTAACCTAACCTAACCTAACCTAACCTAACCTAACCTAACCTAACCTAACCTAACCTAACCTAACCTAACCTAACCTAACCTAACCTAACCTAACCTAACCTAACCTAACCTAACCTAACCTAACCTAACCTAACCTAACCTAACCTAACCTAACCTAACCTAACCTAACCTAACCTAACCTAACCTAACCTAACCTAACCTAACCTAACCTAACCTAACCTAACCTAACCTAACCTAACCTAACCTAACCTAACCTAACCTAACCTAACCTAACCTAACCTAACCTAACCTAACCTAACCTAACCTAACCTAACCTAACCTAACCTAACCTAACCTAACCTAACCTAACCTAACCTAACCTAACCTAACCTAACCTAACCTAACCTAACCTAACCTAACCTAACCTAACCTAACCTAACCTAACCTAACCTAACCTAACCTAACCTAACCTAACCTAACCTAACCTAACCTAACCTAACCTAACCTAACCTAACCTAACCTAACCTAACCTAACCTAACCTAACCTAACCTAACCTAACCTAACCTAACCTAACCTAACCTAACCTAACCTAACCTAACCTAACCTAACCTAACCTAACCTAACCTAACCTAACCTAACCTAACCTAACCTAACCTAACCTAACCTAACCTAACCTAACCTAACCTAACCTAACCTAACCTAACCTAACCTAACCTAACCTAACCTAACCTAACCTAACCTAACCTAACCTAACCTAACCTAACCTAACCTAACCTAACCTAACCTAACCTAACCTAACCTAACCTAACCTAACCTAACCTAACCTAACCTAACCTAACCTAACCTAACCTAACCTAACCTAACCTAACCTAACCTAACCTAACCTAACCTAACCTAACCTAACCTAACCTAACCTAACCTAACCTAACCTAACCTAACCTAACCTAACCTAACCTAACCTAACCTAACCTAACCTAACCTAACCTAACCTAACCTAACCTAACCTAACCTAACCTAACCTAACCTAACCTAACCTAACCTAACCTAACCTAACCTAACCTAACCTAACCTAACCTAACCTAACCTAACCTAACCTAACCTAACCTAACCTAACCTAACCTAACCTAACCTAACCTAACCTAACCTAACCTAACCTAACCTAACCTAACCTAACCTAACCTAACCTAACCTAACCTAACCTAACCTAACCTAACCTAACCTAACCTAACCTAACCTAACCTAACCTAACCTAACCTAACCTAACCTAACCTAACCTAACCTAACCTAACCTAACCTAACCTAACCTAACCTAACCTAACCTAACCTAACCTAACCTAACCTAACCTAACCTAACCTAACCTAACCTAACCTAACCTAACCTAACCTAACCTAACCTAACCTAACCTAACCTAACCTAACCTAACCTAACCTAACCTAACCTAACCTAACCTAACCTAACCTAACCTAACCTAACCTAACCTAACCTAACCTAACCTAACCTAACCTAACCTAACCTAACCTAACCTAACCTAACCTAACCTAACCTAACCTAACCTAACCTAACCTAACCTAACCTAACCTAACCTAACCTAACCTAACCTAACCTAACCTAACCTAACCTAACCTAACCTAACCTAACCTAACCTAACCTAACCTAACCTAACCTAACCTAACCTAACCTAACCTAACCTAACCTAACCTAACCTAACCTAACCTAACCTAACCTAACCTAACCTAACCTAACCTAACCTAACCTAACCTAACCTAACCTAACCAGTCGCGCGCTAAGCCCCGTGCAGGTACGACACGCACAAGTGCCGCGGCTACCCATATAAAGTTCGTAAAATCAGTTTTAGTGGCAAAAGTTTGATTTTATACTAGTGCTATATATCAAACGAAAGGCAATAAAAAGCGCTACAAAACAGTGAAAACCGCGTGAAAATTGGTGGAAAATTGAGAAAGTTCTCAATACAAAAAGATTTTTCCATAGCGGTTTGCCGGACAAATCCGCGTGCGGCTTGTGTTTTATCGCTTTAACACCCAAATTTTAAAGTGCTATCCTGTGTAGTATTAAACGGACTATAATTGTGCAAATTTTTGGATTTTTTGGACTTAAAACAAAATTACAGTAAGTGTTTGTTTACAAAAATTTTTCCTCCAAAAACAGTTTTCGGTTAAAAAATAGTGTCAAAATTAAAGATTTAATTCATTAAAAATTTTATTAGTGTAAAACTCAGTGTGGTGAACTGGAATTAGTTTAAACCAAAATTTTAAGTGCTCAAATTTAAAAGATATTCGAGTTTTAAATTTAGTGAAAAACATAAACACAAGTTTTAAAAAGTGATTCCCACTCGGACTCCCAACGCTGGGCAGCTTGTTTGCCCTTGTCTGAAAGGGCAGAGGCTTGGCTACCCAGTGGTATAACCAGGTCACCGAAAACAGGATGGCCGGCTAATAAACAAGGGTGAGTGCGGTCCCGTGAAGGGATGTCTTGATTTTTACTTTTAATTTCCCCCCTTTTAATATAAATTCGCGGCAGAGATATATATATTATTAGATTCCTTACTTATCCTAGTTGCCTTATGCAAAATTTCAGCCCCGGGAGTCCCTTAGTTTTTTATTAAAGTCAAAATCTGTCGAGAGTCGTCCTTCTGACAAACTCCGACATAACGTTGTTTGAGGTGTTTACAATGGGAATTTTTTGTCCAACCGAGTTTTTGACCTGTTCCCGGGGGACTAGGGGGACAAAAATTTGCACATCTCATTCTAAAGACCTCTCCTTCCTGGATATAAACTTTGTTCGGTCCAATTCGGTCCAGGAAAAAACCTCGTGGCCGAAATGGGGTTATTTTACGTGCTTATAGGGCGCGGCCCCAAGGCGGTCACGTGGCCGAGAACGTGATGTCAGCATCGGTTTTGGTCAGGCGTGAGTCGGATCGGGCCTATGACGTCACGATTTAAGTATTTTGTATGGAGACGTAATCACGTGGCGGCCACGTGATCACTGCGTGATCACCCCGTGACCGCCCCATGTTCATGTCTTCTCTCTAAGTCGGCGGTCGGTACCTGAGTCCCGACCCGACACCGGGTCCGGATATTCCGAGCACTCGAGCATTCGGACCCGATATCGGGTCTCCTATTTCCCCCGGGGGGTCAGTGTCAGTGTCAGGTGTCAGTGTCAGGTGTCAGTGTCAGTGACTGACCCGTGACAGGTACCTCTGACACCCCGCCCCCTCCTTTCCCCAATGTTGGTATCCAAAACACTCCCCGCGCCCACCCTCTTACCCAAAACATGCCCTACCTAGTCCCATAGGAAGTAAAATCCGAATCCCCCAAAAAGTAATCCACTTATATCTTTTGCATCCCCCCATATTTTCAAAATTTAAAAACGGATCCCATAGCCCAAAGAGTCCCTCTAAACATCCCCACAAAAATTTTTTGAGTTTTCGTTTTCCCGACCCCGGGAAATAGCGGGAAATGCGCGACCTATGATAGCCCTAAGTAAGTTAAAATAGAATTTTCCAAATTTTAATCCGCCCATATCTTTGGCATCCTAGCATATTTTCAAAATTTAAAAATTGAGTCAGAATCCTGGAAAGTCCTCCTAAAGGCACACATAAAAATTTTTTACTTTAAATTACTCTATTACTTACTTTTTATTAATTTACTTTAGTACCAAGTTGCCAACCTTTTGTTAGCAACTATGGTAAAAATTCGGATTTAGCGCCGCCCTAAAGCGCGGACTGACTCTGAACTACTACGTAATATGGGTGGACGTGGTAGTCGGAGTCCCGCCACCCAGTTACGCGTAGTACTTTGCCATCTAGTTCATAGATGGCGGTAAATGCGCGAACTGGGATGGTGCAAAATTTTATTCAAAATTTAACTATCATGGCTCGCACGTTCCCCAAAAATCCATGGCATGTACCTTCCCTCCCCTCCCCCGACCGACCGACCTCCCCTTTTTCGGAGTTTTCCTGCCCAACTCCGGCCTCACTCTCACTTAATGAGGTGAGTATTATATCTTATCATGTTTTCCAAATTATATTCTCCTCCAACTAAAATTATTTTAATTAAAACAATAAACATGACAGACTGACTGACTCAAGACATTCAAAATCGGGCCGCACGACCCCTTCTCTTTGGTGTGCAACACACGGACTTAAGCGTTTGTGACAAACTTTTTGACGGCCTATACACCGTACAAGTATATAAACATTGACGTAATTGTGAAGTAATAGGACAATATTACATAAACTTTTAACTTTTATCTGACAAGACAGCTTTTTACACTGTCTTACCGTAGTAGTGACATATAGAACATTACATTATATTGACACGGTATTAGTATATGTGACGAGAGGCAACAATTTACACTGCCTCTCTTTTATATCAAGACGAAATTTCCTCTGACATAATGTTCGGAATAAGGACCCCTGCTAAAAGACCTACCAATCAGGGTAGAAGAACTTCTCAGGAAGCGACGGAGACTAGAGCTGGACCCTCTACCTCTACCTCAACTTCGGCGATGAGTAGAGTAAGGAGAAGCCTCGGGGAAGGGGAAGGCGGGGGACCGGGACCGGAGCAAAACTCTCCCATAGAGAGAAGAGTCACACCCACACCGACACCGACCTCCTCCCCCCCAACCGAAGCAGCAAAAAGTAGCAAATCTGGCTGCTCCAACACCGCGCAAAATTATGATAGTCGTGAGATGAGGGAAAAAGAAGTAAGTCAAACAATGCAACAAATACAGACGCTTTTAAATAATTCCAGAAATTTAAAGAGAGAAATAAAGACTGCCATAGAAGTACGACTCGACCACCTGAAGATGATCATGCAACTTTCGGAACACCATCTCATACAGAAAACGGAAGAATTACTAATAGAAGTAGCGAAAGCGAAGATACAGGCACATCCGGACAACCCAGAAAAAGAAAAGAGGGATTTCACGGGTGACATAAAAATGCTACAGGGAACGGTATCATCAGTTGAAAGAATGGTCGAGTGTTTCAACTTTGCTGTTGTGGAGAAACACACAGAGTTGATAAGTGACATGACAGAGGCTCTAGCTAAACAAAATGAAACAATTAGAGACCATATGGCACAAACGGCGGAGTTGAAGGAAGAACTGGGGAAACTCAGGAAAGAGAACGCGTCCTTGGCTACACACAGTGCAAAACACACTCTAGAAATAAAAGAAGAGCTAGAGAGATATAGCAGAGAGCACACCACCCTCACAAGAGAGAACACCCAACATACCCTCGAGCTTAAGGAAGAGTTGGAGAAGCAAAGAAGAGGAGAACAGGACAATGAAACTCGCACATACGCCAGTGTAACAGCGAAGATAGTCCAAAACCGCAAAGCGCCAACACTCCACTCCGTGGCAATTTCGGCTAAGGACGAAATGAAATCAGGGGAGGAGATTATTACGGAGCTAAGGGACATCGTCAAAGCGAAAGAAGGTGGCATCAGGCTAGAGAACGTGAGAAAAGCCAAGGACCGCAAGATCATCCTGGGTTGCCGCTCGAAGGAGGAGAGAAATAGAGTGGCTGACAAGATTAAAGCAGCAGGCGACAATTTCCTAGTGGAAAATATAGAAAATAAGGACCCTCTCATAGTGCTGAGAGACGTCATGTCCTTCAATAAGGACGAGGACATCATCAGCGCTATGAGAAACCAAAATCAAGAAGCCTTCAAAGACATTTCAGAAAAAGACAACAGGTTGGAAATAAAATACCGGCGAAGGGCGAGAAACCCCCTCACTAACCATGTTGTACTAAAGGTCTCACCACAACTGTACAACTCTTTTGTGAATGCAGGAGTGGCATATATAGACTTTCAAAGAGTAAGAGTCGAAGACCAGACTCCCCTCGTCCAGTGCTCCCAGTGTCTGGGCTATGGCCACACCAAGAAGTACTGTACGACGGAACATGAGACATGCAGCCACTGCGGGGGTTCACACAGAAGAACAGAGTGTGAACGGTATCGCGAAGGGTTCGATCCAACCTGTTGTAATTGCAAGAAAGCAAAACTACCCGAAGACATGCATAATGCCTTCAGCGACGACTGCCCGATACGACAAAAATGGGACAAGCTGGCCAGGGCGACAGTGGCATACTGCTAAGGGCGCCCTGGGCAACATGTACCGCATGACAAGAAAAATTGAAATTGGAAAACACCCCATCCATCAGGCGAATAGAAACAGTGCAAGGAACTCCGGAAATGGAATTAAAAAACTTAATAAACAATCCAATCTACAACAAATAGTGAACAAAATCAACAAAATTAAAATGACTATTAGAAACAATAGAAAAGTGGCAAATTGTTTTAAAATTAATTCTAATTTTAAAAAATTTATAGTGGAAAAAACAAACTGTACAAAAATAAATATTAATCATAAATTAAAAATATTAGGTTTTAAAATAGATTGCTGTATCATTTTTAAAAAGACAAAGAGTTATAAAAACCTTAAAGAGATTTTAAATCCCGAAAACTATTCTCACCAAGTTTATTTAAAGAACCCCTTGCAATGTTTCAGTACGCCTGAATTAATTCTAGAACTACAAATAAGTATAAAAGGGCGACATTCCGGCATATGTTTGCCGGTGTAGCAAAGTAATACTGAGACTATTAGACCCGGCAAATAAATTGCGGACAATGTCACCATGATAATTATATAAAAATTTAAATAGGAATTTAGCAAAAGTAATATTAAGATGTAAATAAACAATATAGATAAATAAGTATAAATAAAGTCAGCAAAGGAATACTCCCAAGGTATACAGGTATACCCCTTCTGGGAATATACCGTAAGTTAGCATTGCTAAAAAATTAAGTAAATTAACACTGTAAATAATAGTTATAGAATAATAGATTAAAATAAATAATAGATAATTAGTATAAGTAAAATAGATAATTAAACGTCGAAAATTAGAAGTGATGCTATCAATATTTACATAGTTAAATAAAGGTAACATTACTGGCAATAAAAGACTAGATAAAAATTGTAAAGTGAAAATGAACTAGAAAAGTAATTAGTAGAATCAACTTCATAATAAATTTCGAATGCTTGTCATTGATAACTGGGCAGAAAATACATAGATAAAACAAGCTGTAAGGTAGTCAAAAGTGGAAAAATACACAGGTAAAATTTACAGAAATGTTTAAAACGTAATAAAATTTAAGGTAACAATAGAAAAGAAATAACACATTGTAAAGTACCACCTAAGCATAAATTGAATTGTATAAAGTTGTAAATTGTAAGGAAACTGTCACTAGAATTTAAAATTATGTATACATAAATTGTAATACCCATTCAGGGTAAAACACATCACTAAAAATGTAAAAATAATAATGTATAAAAGGGCCTTGATAACGTCAGGGGAAATGAATAAAAACTAAAAAAAAAAAAAAAAAAAAAAAAAAAAACCTAACCTAACCTAACCTAACCTAACCTAACCTAACCTAACCTAACCTAACCTAACCTAACCTAACCTAACCTAACCTAACCTAACCTAACCTAACCTAACCTAACCTAACCTAACCTAACCTAACCTAACCTAACCTAACCTAACCTAACCTAACCTAACCTAACCTAACCTAACCTAACCTAACCTAACCTAACCTAACCTAACCTAACCTAACCTAACCTAACCTAACCTAACCTAACCTAACCTAACCTAACCTAACCTAACCTAACCTAACCTAACCTAACCTAACCTAACCTAACCTAACCTAACCTAACCTAACCTAACCTAACCTAACCTAACCTAACCTAACCTAACCTAACCTAACCTAACCTAACCTAACCTAACCTAACCTAACCTAACCTAACCTAACCTAACCTAACCTAACCTAACCTAACCTAACCTAACCTAACCTAACCTAACCTAACCTAACCTAACCTAACCTAACCTAACCTAACCTAACCTAACCTAACCTAACCTAACCTAACCTAACCTAACCTAACCTAACCTAACCTAACCTAACCTAACCTAACCTAACCTAACCTAACCTAACCTAACCTAACCTAACCTAACCTAACCTAACCTAACCTAACCTAACCTAACCTAACCTAACCTAACCTAACCTAACCTAACCTAACCTAACCTAACCTAACCTAACCTAACCAGTCGCGCGCTAAGTCCCGTGGCGAACGCGCACTTCCAACTCATAGGAGCGCCTATACAAAGTCTCAAAAAATCGCAAAAGTGGTAAAAAGTTTTTAAACATATTAGTGCTGTATATCATTGGATAGCTTAAAATTAGCGCTACCT
Source organism: Morpho helenor (assembly GCA_029227775.1). Classification (NCBI taxonomy): domain Eukaryota; kingdom Metazoa; phylum Arthropoda; class Insecta; order Lepidoptera; family Nymphalidae; genus Morpho; species Morpho helenor. Next base: position 19,207,390 of record JARGCU010000033.1, on the reverse strand, counting down.
TTTAGTGAAAAGTTGAGGAAAATCGGACGAAAAACCGCCTAGTTATAACGGTTTTTAGTGAAAATCCCACCGGAATACCGGACAAAACCGAATGCGGCGTGAGTTTAGTCGCCTTAACATAGTATTTTTTAAGTGTAGTTCTGTGCCCCGATAGACAACCTGTGTTTGTGCAAAATTTTGGATTTTTATCTTCGAAAATAAAATTTCTGTAAGTGTTTTTGTCGAAAAAACTTTGGCTTAGAAACAGTTTTTGTTTGAAAATAAACTCAAAATCAAATTCAAAAATTTTTTCAAAATTATAATTGAATAGAACTTGGTGCGGCGAGTTCAAATCTGTGACATTTTGATTTTTAACTCTATTGAGTAAAAAGTTATTTGACTTTTAAATTTTATAAACATTAACATCAAACACTTTAGGGGTGTTTTTCCACCCCTAAAAAACAGTGCCGGGCAACGGACTCGCCCAAAACAGGAAGGGCAGAGCTGCTTACACCCCTTATCAAAAAGGGAAATGAAAATTAGGATGGAGTGCTAAAGTTTTAGGGTGAGTGCGGTCCCGTGAAGGGATGTCTTGATTTTTACATTTAATTTCCCCCCTTTTAATATAATTTCGCGGCAGTGATATATATATTATTAGATTCCTTGCTTATCCTAGTTGCCTTATGCAAAATTTCAGCCCCGGGAGTCTCTTAGTTTTTTATTAAATTCAAAATATGTCGAGAGTCGTCCTTCTGACGAACTCCGATATAACGTTGTTTGGAGGTGTTTTTAATGGGAACTTTTTGTCCACCCGGGTTTTAGCATGTTCCCGGGGACCTAGGGGGACAAAAATTTGCATAGCTCATTTTTAAAGCCTCCTCTTCCTGGATATAAATTTTTCCCGGTCCAATTCTGTCCAGGAAAAAACCTCGTGGCCGAAGTGGGGTTATTTTACGTGTTTATAGGGCGCGGCCCGAAGGCGGTCACGTGGCCCATAGCGTGATATCGTCATCGGCTTGGTCAGGCGCGAGTCGGATTTCCTAATCCGACTCGCGCCTGACCAAGCCATGACGTCACGTTTTAATTTATTTGTATGGAGACGAAATCACGCGGCGGCCGCGTGAACACCACGTGACCACCCCGTGCTCCGTCTTCTCCTTAAGTCGGTAGCGGTCGGTACCTGAATTCCGACCCGACGCCGGGTCCGGACGTTCTGACCAAGTCGAGCATTCGGACCCGACATCGGGTCTCCCATCACCCCCTATGATCCCCCGGGGGTGCGACAAAAATGTCGCAATGTCGCGCGACAGATCCGCGACATGTACTTGTGACACCCCGCCCCCTCCTTTCCCCAATGTCAATATCCAAAACCACCTCCGGCGCCCACCCTCATCCTCAAAACATGCCCTACCTAGTCCCATAGAGAGTTAAATTCGAATTTCCCAAAAACTAATCCACCCACATCTCTTGCATCCCCCCATATTTTCAAAATTCAAAAACGGATCCCATAGCCCAAAGAGTCCCTCTAAACACCCCCACAAAAATTTTTTGAGTTTCCGATTTCCCGACCCCGGGAAATAGCGGGAAATGCGCGACCCATGATAGCCCTAAGTAAGTTAAAATAGATTTTTCCAAATTTTAATCCGCCCATATCTTTGGCATCCTAGCATATTTTCAAAATTTAAAAACTGATTTAGTATCCTGAAAAGTCCTCCTAAAGGCATACATAAAAATTTTTTACTTTAATTTACTCTATTACTTACTTTTTATTAAATTACTTTACTACCAATTTGCCAACCTTTTGTTAGCAACTATGGTACAAATTCGAATTTAGCGCCGCTCTAAAGCGCGGCCCGACTCTGAACCACTACGAAATATGGGTGGACGTAGTGTTCGGAGTCCCGCCAACCAGTTACGCGTAGTACTTTGCCACCTAGTTCATAGATGGCGGTAAATGCGCGAACTGGGATGGTACAAAATTTTATTTTCAAAATTTAACTATCATGGCTTGCGCGTTCCCCAAAAATCCATGGCATGTACCTTCCCTCCCCTCCCCCGACCGACTGACTCCCCCTTTTTCGGAGTTTTCCTGCCCAACTCCGGCCTCACTCTCACTTAATGAGGTGAGTATTATATCTTATCGCTTTTTCTAAAATAAATTCTCCTCCAACTTTTAATTAGTTTAGACAAAAAACATGACAGACTTACTGACTCAAGACATCTCAAATCGGGCCGCAAGACCCCTTTTATTGTTTGCGCGAACGCACGGACTTGCGAAAGACATTGAACTTTTTGACGGCCTTTACACCGCTCAAATACATTTGTGTACATTCTGTTCAACATTGAACAATTGTGTTCGCACCAATAAATAAAAGACAAGACAGTAGGTATACTGTCTTTACACACTGACAAGTGGCAGCCTTTTACACTGCCTACTTTATTTTAAACTGAAGACGAAGCTTCCTGTGTTATAAAATGTTCGGTATCAGAACCCCCGCCAAAAAACCCACTGACCGCGACAGAAGATCGTCGCAAGACTCTATTGAGTCGAGACCCGGATCTTCCACCTCAGCAATGGAGAGGAAGATGGCGAGAAAAAGTGGAGGTGAAACAGGAAGTGGTGGACAGCGGGAGGACCAAAGTTCTTCCACAGACGTGAGCAGCGCTCCAGCCTCGACTCCCCTGACGAATTCTGACCCATTAGAGAACAAAGAAATTAGAATAAGAGAGACGAAGAAATTTATGAGGTCGATAAAAACCGAACTGAATAACTCGCGAAATCTCAAAAGAGAGATTAAAGCGGAGATCGAAACGAACCTCAGTAGTCTTCAAAATGTGATATCCTTCTTAGAAGGAAAATTAATGCAAAAGGAGCAACAACTCAACGAAGCGTTAGAAGCAAATACGAGACCTCAGACGGAATCCCAGGTGCATAAGTATGCGGGGATGGTACAGGAACTATCAGACACAACATTAAGCGTGATGCAAAGCGTAGGAAAACTGGGGTTGCTGGAAGAGAATATCGAAATAGCAAAAGAGATAAAAGAACGAGTCATGGAGCAATTAGACCTTGCAAAGGAAAACGCTAAACACGTGGAAGAAATTAGAGAACAGGTTGGAAAACTAAGGAACGAGCATGCATCTATAACAGTACACAGCGTAAAACAGAGCACTGAAATTAAAGATGAAATTATGAAGCAAAACGACAAATTCCGGCAGGCACTACAGGAACAAAAAGAGCTACAGACAAGAGGAACTATGAGTTACGCCGATGCCCTGGCCGGACCGAAGGCAAATCGACGTATAGAGCGAGAGGCGCTACACTCAATAGTGGTTACCTCGAACGAGGAAACTGACACTGGTGAGGAAGTTCTACAAAAAATTAGAACAGTAGTCAAAGCAAAGGAGGGAAACATCAAAATTGACAAAGTTAGAAAAGTTCAGGACAAGAAAATTATAATAGGTTGTAGCACTCCAGAAGAAAGAGCTAAAGTCATGGACAAAATTCAAAATTCTAGTGAATTAAAAGCGGAGGTCATTAAGAACAAGGACCCTCTTATTGTATTAAAGGACGTCATGCTATATAACAATGACGAAGAGGTCCTAAAAGCAGTAAAAAACCAAAACCAGCACATCTTTGATGACCTCCCGAAAGAAGATACAAGGATGGAAATAAAATTCAGGAAAAAGACTAGAAACCCTCACCAGGGTCATCTCATCGTGAGAGTATCTCCAGCGATATGGAAGAGGACTACTACAGCCAGGACGCTCCACATCGACATGCAAAGAGTAAGGGTGGAGGATCACTCCCCCCTTATCCAATGCTCTATGTGCCTTGGCTATGGGCACAGTAGGCGCTATTGCAAGATAGTAACAGAAAAGTGCAGCCATTGCGGAGAAGGCCACAAAAGGAGTGACTGCCCCGAAATGCTAGCAGGCGGTCCTCCGACCTGTTGCAATTGCACTAGTGCAGGCATAAAGGATAGTGGCCACAACGCCTTCAGCGACGACTGCCCCATTAGAAAACGGTGGGATATGTTAGCAAGATCTGCCATTGCATACTGCTAAGGGCTTCCAGCAGAAAAAAGGTAATGATTTACGAATTAATTACGGGATTTTTTATACAAAAAAGTTCATCAGTTGTCTGCTGGAAACCTTTAGTAATATTAAAAATAATTATATGGGATTTTCTGGCCCAGCATGTGGGTCTGGGACTGAGATGCAATATCTCTTATATCTCTTATATACTCGGAGAAACAATCTGAAGAATTGTCTCGCCCATAATCAAATAGCATCAAAGATTTGGGTAAAAGTCGCAATATTATCACAGTACAAAATTTGCAATAGTCGCCCAGATGCACATGCTGAACCAGAGGCCCTCCATAAACAAACCGAACTAGAGTATTCAAGTAGAGTAAATTTTTCAGTTCTTAAGGTCCATTCTAGGTGGCTCTTAAAAAACGGGGATCATGCCAATAATCGAGCCCGATAACATAAGTCTACCAACTTGATTGTTGACAAGAGACCTAAGTTAGAAAACATAAGCGATTGAGAAATAGTAGAAATAAAAAATTAGCACTAAAAGGTGTAATTTACACATATATAATAACTATATATTAGGTAAAACCGATAGAGCAAGAAAATAATTATAAGTAAAACAAAAAGTAAATAATAAATGTAAATAAAAAATCAAGCAAATAGAAGCAGGAACAGAATGTTGAACTCTGATCATAGAATAAATTACTAAAAATAAATGTAAACACTGTAAAAGTAAATCGAAAAACATAATTAAAATAAAATTGTCAATAGCCCACAAAAATAGAAAATTAAGTACCGTATATTAAACTGTTAAATAAATAATTGTCTTATATATTTAAATGTATACAACAGAAAATTGCAAACTCGAAATTG